>JADDOH010002045.1:0-24467 GCA_016648135.1 Agrypnia vestita | reverse complement strand
ATAAATTGTACTTAAATTTAAATAAATGCAAAATTATATCATTTACTAGATTAAAATCAAAAATAAATTTTGAAGACTCTCTATGTAACACCAAACTAGAAAATGTTGACTGTATTCGAGACTTAGGGGTATTATTCGACTCGAAACTTACTTTTACTAATCATATTAATGCGATAACTAGTAAGTCTCTAAAATTGCTGGGATTTATTTTAAGGACATCACGCCCATTTCAATCAATTGAAAGTATTAAAATGTTATACATGTCTCTTGTCCGGAGCCAATTAGAATATTGCTCAACAGTTTGGTCTCCATATTATAATGGGCATATAGACAGTATTGAGCGTGTCCAACGCAAATTTCTCAAATACATTAACTACAAGTTAAGCATACCAATACAAAACATAGAATACAATTACATATTAAAGAGACTAAATTTACTCACATTATATGATAGAAGAAAAATTTATGATACAGTTCTTCTTTACAAAATTGTAAACAATATGTTGGACAGCCCTGACCTTGTAGCATGTATCGACTATAATATCCCTTCCACACATAGAACTCGACAAATTGTCACATTCCATCGCAACAATTGCAATACTAACTATCAATCAAATTCTGTGATACACAGAATATTGGGAACTTGTAATGAATATGGTTGCATGATTGACATTTTCGTCGACAGTCTGGAGAAAGTAAAGTTCACACTTAAAGAGGCAATACTGCTTCGTTACTGACTTCAGCTGTTAATATGTAATGGTGGGTAATATATATTTTTCGTACACATTGCCGCTTTGTACTTTATATTTTTAATTTTTGTACTCATGTTTTGGTGCTATTCCTGGTACTTTTAATAATTTGCTACTTGTAATTTATATTGTTTAATGTATGTTCTTTTTAATTTTATGATATATTTTTTTATGTAAAAGCCTATACGCATTGCTGCTCGTTACCTACTCTACATTTTTAATTTTTATACTCATGATTTGGTGCTATTCCTGAAACTTTTAATGTATGTGCTTTCTGAAATTTATTCTATACTCTTTATGTAAAAGCCTAATGGGCGTAAACAAATAAATAAATAAATAAATAAATAAATATATACAGTTTTTTCTGTATTTAAAAACAAAAAAATTTTGTCAAACCATGATTTCAAAATGTTAGTAGCTTTTGTATTTACATCACCCCATGTCTTTCCTTTTATAATTAATGCAGTATCATCAGCGTAAGATACAATTTCTCCTTTTAAAGGTAATTTGAACATGTTGTTAACATAAATAATAAATAGTATTGGACCTATGACTGTTCCCTGCGGAATACCAAAAGATGTAGTTAGTGATCCACTTAGTTTACGTCCAATTCTCACCATCTGGCTTCGTTCTTTAAGATAGCTCTGGAACCAGGATAATACCATTCCGCTTATTCCTATTTGTTTTAATTTTGAAATAAATTTTGAATGTGATATGCTATCAAATGCCTTTCTCAAGTCCACAAAAATTCCCAGACATTTTTCTCCACTATCGACAGTATGATAAATAATAGATGTTAGTTTGGCAATCACATCCTGAGTGCCTAAATTATCTCTAAAGCCAAATTGTTGCGGATTTAATATATTTTTGCTTTGGATATAGCTATTAAGTTGTTTTTTAACAACTTTTTCAAAGATCTTTGCTATGTTTGATGTAAGCGATATTGGTCTATAATTTTTTATTTCCTCCTGATTTCCAGATTTGAAAATTGGTATAACTATAGTTTTTTATAATTAGTTGGAAATATTCCTGTCTGTAGACTGATGTTAATTATATGAGCAATTGGTCTGCTGAGTAGTTTGCTCGTGGATTCAATGATCTTCACGGTGACATTGTCGTACCCAGGACTTACAGTTGTTCTTAACTCCTTTATGACTTCTTCTAATTCAGTAGCAGTTATTGTTTTGAAATTTGAGAAAAGATTAACAACAGTTTCCTCATCGTCCTCTATCATATCCTGGGTATTGCTGATTTTTTCCGCTAGGTTTTTACCAACATTAACAAAATAGTTGTTGAATACGTTAGCACATTGTTCGGGATTTTTTTCAGCATCAATGGATAGGTTATCAAACGAAATTTTTTTGATATCCGCTTTTGTTTTGCTTTTATTGGTGATATCATTAATGACACTCCAGTAATCCTTGTTATTATGTCCAGTTCTCGTTATTTTGTCTTTAAAAAACTTTTCTTTTGTTTGTCGTATTATCAAGGTAAGTTTATTTCTATACTTCTTGAAGAAGGAAGAAATTTTGTTGTCATTGGGATATTTTTTTGAAAGGCGGTATAATTTTTCTTTATTTTCTGATTGATGTGACTAAACCTTGTGTAATTCACGGTTTGATTAGTTTATATTTGGATTTTGTTCGGTTAGTTTTTGGATAGCTGCTTTTATTTATATGGTTGAGTAATGTTTTTTCAAAATTTATGGAACAAGTTTCAGCATCTTCTGAATTTATTGTCGAATACCAATTTTCTTCTGTGAGTTTTGTTCTCAATGTTTCATAGTTTATATATAAATTATCTGAACTTATTGCTGAACAGTTACTGTGTTTTTTAACCTTTTTTATTTATTTTATTACACATAAATGTGCATGAGTAATGATCAGTTATATTTGTTTTCCATACAAGTGCAGAAATTTTGTCAATATCACTATAATTGGACCAAATGTGGTCAATACAGGATGAAGTCTGCCCAGGTATTTCTCGTGTGTAATGCTATTTGTAATAAGAGATATTAATTTAAATATAGCGAATGATTGTTTCTCTAATGATAAGGACAACTACCTGAATATGTTAGCAGAACTTAATTACTTATCTTGCATAAACTCATACACAAGAAGTATGCGAGGTCAACGACCGTCATGTATAGATCACGTATTCACAAATATTCCTGATTTTCAAAATATAACATCTGCAGTTATTCATACAAACATTACAGATCATTTTTCATGTATTTTTAAATATAATGTAAATAATATACATACTGCTACATTAAAAACAAATAACATTATTTAAAAAAATTACATATGGACACTTCAATAAACAAACTTAATGACGAAAAAAGTAACCCATAAAAACTAAGTTTTTACAATACTTCCTTTCTCATTTTTGGGTTTCGTGTCTACCATATGCGTCGGAAACTTCATACAACTTATTGAATTGTATGAAAAAACCCTTAAAAATTTGAAAAATCCAAAATTTTACTATAATTATTTATTTTTTGACGAAAATTTGATAGATCTTCTTGATCGTCGCCACGAGTCTACTTGCAAAGTTTCAGCTCGATTGGATCACGGGAAAGGGTTAGAAATCCAAAGTTTTTTCGTCAGACAAGCAGACGCCACGAGTTAAAAGAAAGGAAGTAATAAAAAGTAACCCATAAAAATCAAGTTTTTATTACACTCCCTTTCCCATTTACTAGTTGAAACATTTTTTTTCGCTTAACCTACGCGTTAGGCTTTGGTCGGGCGACGCTACGAAAGGGAGTAATAAAAAATTTCCAAAATTCCAAATTATACTATAATCAGGTTTCGCGTCTGCCAGACGCGTTGAAATATTTTCATACAACCTAATAAGTTGTATGAAAAAAACCATTCAAAATTTGAAAAATCCAAAAAAAAATTATTTTTTTTAACGAAAATTTGATAGATCTTCTTGATCGTCGCCACGAGTCTGCTTGCAAAGTTTCAGCTCGATTGGATCACGGGAAAGGGGTTTAAAATGGATCCAAAAAAATTTCGTCAGTCGTCGTCGACAAGAAGACAAATAGACGCCACGAGTTAATATAAAGGGAGTAAAAATGGCTTGACTTATACCAATGCAATGACGTTGATGAGTGTTCCATAATATTTGAAGGAAAATTATCTAAACTCATAAAAGACTCATCAAGAAATAATACAACTAAAAGAAATCTTTCCAAATTTAAACCAATCAAACCATGGATTACACATGGTCTAATAATATGCATTCGTCACAAAAAAATTCTATATAAACTAACTACCAAACAACCAAATAATACAAATCTACTTAGACACTTTAAGGTATATAAAAACAAACTGTCAAATATAATAAAAGTACTAAAGAAAACTACTACAAACAAAAACTCTAAATTGCAGAAAATGATAGTAAAAGAGTGTGGAATATTATTAATGAATTGATGGATAAAAAAACGCATAATAAAAATTAAATACATGAAATACTTTATCAGGACTCAATGATATGTTATAAGGAGTATCTTTCCAAAGCCGCTAAAATATTTAACAACTATTTTATAAAAGTAGGAGAAAATCTAGCCAATCTTATAAAGGTAAACGATAGAGTAACTAACATAAACTCTAACATAGAAACCACAAACAAAATTGATATCTTTCAAAACACTACAGAAGATGAAATCTAAAAAATAATTGAAGGCATGAAAGGGGGATCGGCTCCAGGATTTGATGGTATAACCGTTGATATATTAAAAAATATTAAAAAACAAATATCAAAACCATTAATGTATATAATAAATAAAAGTTTTCTAACTGGAACCTTCCCTTCCACATATAAACAAGCCATAATAACGCCAGTATTCAAATCTGGTAACTCTGAGGATATTACTAACTACCGCCCTATCTCAGTAATCTCAAATATATCAATAATTTTCGAAAAAGGAGTTAAAAAGAGGATGAATAGTTTTATAAATTGTAACAATATTATTAATGAGAACCAGTTCGGCTCCATGGAAAATAGAGGTACGCAGGATTCGATTGCTAAACTATCCAGTCTTATTTTAATTCATTGGATAGATCATTAAAGTGTATGGGAATCTTTATTGACCTAAAAAAGGCATTCGATAGTGTTTCACACGATAAACTAGTATCAAAATTAGGTAGCGTGGGACTGAGCGGAAGGGCTATTGAATGGATGCGGAGGTACGGTTTTGGGTCCATTCTATTCATCATTTGCGTCAACGATATTTTTACACAGGGCCTAAACGGAAATGTGATATCTAACGCTGACGACAACGTTATTGTATTGGAAGGTCCTAACTGGAATACAGTAAACTAATTAGCGAATGCAGATGTAAATAAATTGAAATGCTGATTTGACACTAACCTTTTATCACAATAAAACAAAAATAGATCTAGTACCCAAAATTATTATTCATCGTAATAATTGTAATGTGATTTAGGGCCGGTTGTTTCAAGTTGGATTAAAGTAAGCCACAGAATATATGAAGTAAGCGTTCTCTTAAAGCATAGATTTTTACGTTCTCCACCAATCAGACGATCCGTTTTCGTAAAAATCTATGCTTTTATCGACCGCTTACTTTGATCGAACTTGAAACAACCGGGCCTTAGGTGTATATTATAGATCAAAATTTAAATTGGAAATTTCATATCTGCGAACTAGTCCAACGACTAAGAAAATGTATTTATATATTCATTAGAGTAAGAAATGTTCTAAAAACTAATAATTTAAAAATGCTATATTATACAACTGCACAATCCTTGCTACAATATGGTATTATTGGATGGGGAGAATCATACGCGATAACAATAAATCCCATAAGGATAATCCAAAGATTAATTATTAAAATTATTTTGAAGAAACCCCAAAAATAAATAACTTAATACCACGTTTTTTCAAAACAGTTTTCTATATAAAGATATACATAACTTCAATAATTTACCCACAGAAATAAAAAGTATTGAGGACTACAATAAATTTAAGTACAAATTGAAGTGTTTTTTTTTACGTTGAAAGTTAGAAGATTGCTATCGGGCCACAATTTTTGGTGTATTGATATTCTCGTTTGCTGATTCGTAAACATTTGCCCATGAAGGATAATTTGCGGGCAGTGCAATCTCGTCTGCGTGGAATACCAATTCACCGTTGATTTTGTTGAGATGTGTCCTTTATGTGAGAGGGAAATGGTAGAGTTCTAGGGACCGTACCTTGGGGAATCCACATTCACCTATTGGTGGATTACTTGGAGATTCATTTGATCTGACTATCTGAGGTATGTTCGGTGGGTGGCTTCTTACCCGTTTGGGGCCGTTTGGTCAGTCCCGTTTTCTTTTGTTTCTGATACGAGTTGTTCGTTGGAGATACTGTCGAGTACTTCCCACGAATCGATGAAGATACCTGTACAATTATTTGATTTGTTCAATTTATTTTGCATGATGGTGAATATTTTGCGGTTGCGCCCTATGTGCATATTCCCCCCAATGAACCCGATTTTTTTATAGTATTTTTTATAATTTTTATAGTTCTCATTTATTATAGAATTGACTTTGTGATTGAGTTTAGTCTCTTTTAACTGCTTATTGTATATTATTATTAATTAAGATTTGATATATAAGATTTTCTTTTCTTTCTTTCTCATTGTTATTTAAGTAGATTACACTACCTATACCTGTGATTGTAATTGTAATATTGGTTATCCCTAACCACACACAAGAAACATAATTCTTTTTGGTGAGGTACCTATCTATATACACACAAAAAATATCGATTTGTAAACATTGTCTATATATGATTGTAAAAAAAATATTATATATATATATATCGCGCGGACATTTAGACATTTTGGATACCCCTAGACCAGCTCCCGCAATTTGCGTCTATGTTCACAGTAATTCGTGATGTCGTTCTGTGTAACAGATATTTTGGTTTGTAATACGTCTATATTCATAGTACGTCTATGAATAATTCACTTTAATTTTTTACCACTTTTTAAAATCTTCAAACCCGTAGAATTTAATTTGCCCCCAGAGACCATATCCGCAGTCGATACTGACCATTGACAAGCCGAATTTACTACGCAATACACGAAACCTTTATCTATGTTTATCTATGACGAGACGAGACAAAAACTGAAACTAAATTCAAATTTTCGATTTCAAACGGATGGATAACGGAAATGCTCGAGGCGGTTGGCGAAGCAAAGTGACTTGTTTTGACGTTCTCAATGTTTTACAATATCTGGAGTCTTATGAAAAATATTACAGTGCGCGAGTGTTTACATGTTTCTCGGAACACCTTAATAATCCGCTAACAAATAAGGGATTTAATTTGAAACGACAAGAACTATAATTCGTTCAACATGATCCAAACCAAAAGAGATTATAAAGCCGGTTATTCTCCACAGCGCAAGAAAGCTAGGAGAAATTCTAAAGTCGGCACTCCATTGATCAAACCTTCTCTTTCTGGAATGACCGATGCTACCCCCGCAAACATTAAAGTAGCTATTCGCGTTAGGCCTCCCAACGAAAGAGAAATTGATTCTAACCACAGATTGGTTGTCAAAACTCTCGACTCCAGGATGCTTATATTCGATCCAAGGGAAGATGAAAAACCCTTCTTCTTTCATGGGGTCCAGCATGCGACTCACAATTACATAAAAAAAGCTAATAAAGAAATGCAGTTCATGTTTGATAATGTTTTCGACATGAATGCAACAAACGAGGATGTGTTCAATGAATGCACTAAAGATTTGATAAATTCATTAATGGATGGATATAATTGCTCAGTATTTGTTTATGGAGCCACTGGAGCAGGAAAAACTCACACAATGCTGGGTTATGCAGAGTGCCCTGGAATTACATACTTGACGATGCAAGAACTCTATCGCTGCATGGAGGATCATCAAGCTGAAAGAGATTTCGACATCTGTGTGTCTTATTTGGAGGTTTGTCAATTATTCCAAGCCAGACATATACAGACTTTCTTACAATATGAATATTTTAATATACAATACTTTTACTATGAGCAGTTATTTTATACTATTATGGTATGTGTATAAGGCCCGGTTGTTTCAAATTCGATCAAAGTAAGCGTAGAGTTTAAACTGAAATTTTACGTTCTCCACCAATCAGACGATCCGTTTTCGTAAAAATCTATGCTTTTATCGACCGCTTACTTTGATCGAACTTGAAACAACCGGGCCTTAGTAGTATTTGGGGAAATGTTTGTGGTCATCAGAATGAAAGAACGATATATTGTTACTGTTTATTTCTTCCCGGAGATAGGCTCCGGAAGCATGTTAAAGTGTACAAGTAATATATAATGACGAACAAAGAAATAGATGACGCGCGGAGGTCTGCCTAGTGTTACGGCAGAGGCCCGACCCTTCCCTAAAAATATATAAAACTCGTCTGCGGGTGGGGGACGGGAAAAGGGAATAAGAGTTAGATGTCTTCACAGATATTATAAGTAGAGTTACTACTAGTTATCAGAGAGGATATTTACAACCTTACATATTTATATCATATAAAAGTATTATAGTTCTTTCCATTTTTATGATTATTTATTATATAATTACAATGAACTGAAAGCCGTCATCACTGAATGACATACAGCAGTTTATTTGATTTACTGAGAAAGTTAGTTCTACTTATTAACTGAACATGTTTACCGCAAATACTTCAGGCAATTCTTCCAGATAAGAGTGAAAAGTATTTGCAGTTTCCGCTTAAGCATTTGTTTTAGTTTAAGTGTATCCTACTAAATTAGTTTATTTATTTAATGATTATTATTATCAATCAAGTATATAGCTTTAATAACCAGTTACTTAAATGCTCAAGTACTTTTTAATTTTGTTACCTTAGAAATTAATTTGTTTTGATTGGAATCAATTTTTTATGCAAGAACCCAATTTGTCATTGTTTTGGTTGGAATTAATTTTTTATGCATAAATCCAATTTGTCCCTTTACTCAAAAACGCTTTAAGAATATGCTTAAGTTTATGTGTATCCTACCATATTAGTTTATTTATTTAATGATTGTTATTATCAATTAAGTATATAGATTTAATAACCAGTTACTTAAATGCTCAAATATGTACTTATTAATTTTTTTACCTTAAAAATTAAGATGTTTTGATTGGAATTAATTTTTTACGCAAAAACCCAATTTGTTATTACATTCGCATCTAGAGTCATCACTAGTGTCCTGTATTTACATTTTATGCTTATGATTTTAGATTTACAATGAAAACGTACATGACTTACTAAACCCGTCGGGCCCCTTAAATTTGCGAGATGGGACTTATGGAGTCATTGTTTCGGGACTACATAGCCAGAGCATAAAAACTGCTCAGGAACTGTTTGACATGCTTGAGAAAGGAAACAGAAATCGCACGCAACATCCGACTGACGCTAATGCTGAAAGCTCCCGAAGTCACGCCGTATTTCAGGTCTGTAGTATTTTTTATTTATTTAAATGGAATGCTTTAAACTTATTACACTGCTTTGAATATTTTTTCAAGATAATCTTTGAATTAACATTTTTCTATTTTGAATAAAATATTTAATAAAAAAGTTCTATGCAAAAAAATAGAAAAAAATCTCTAATATGATAAGTTCTAATTGTAAGTGATAAATAACATCAAATTTACCACAACATTCTAAAATGTAGCAGCAAAAAGCGGAGATAAGCTGGAAGAGTATATTTTAATAGTTAAAGTTTAAGTAAACGCTTAATAGTAAAGCTACTTTTTTGGAATGATTTAACACATTGTGGTGTTTCAGGTTTATGTCAAGATGCGAACCAAGACATCAGGTCAGGTGAAAATTGTGAAGCTCTCAATGATTGATCTAGCAGGAAGTGAGAGGGCTTCAGCAACAGGGTGCAAAGGAGAACGGTTCAAAGAAGGAGCCAACATTAACCGTAGTCTTCTTGCTCTTGGAAACTGCATTAATCAACTTGCTGATGGATCCAAGTTCATTCCGTATCGGTAAGATAATTTTAATATAATACATTTTTCAAAAACCATGAGATAAAGTCAACTGGTTAACTGAGTTTATCTTGTGATTACCTATTAGTAGATCCTGATTAGAATCCTGAATCAACATAATTCACTTTACACAGTATGCATGTTTTAAGTATATTAAATAATAGATTGTAAGTGCAATAACACCATGTTAGTTTTTTTTTTTTTTTACTACAACTTAAGCTTTGCCACTCTTTTTAAATGACAGAATTTCTTTATTGGTATAAGGGAATATTCATATTGTTTGACATTACATTATACCATGTGTATAATTCAGGTAGGTCAGTACATATCTATGGCATCAATGAAGTGCTTATTTTAATTGTTGACAGAATTATTGCATTTTCAAAATTAGAAACATTTTAATTTATTTTTCAATTTCAAATATTAACTATTGCAGTTGAATAATTTTATAATGTATGGCTCTTTCAAATGTATGTGTCAAACTGTTATATTTTTTTAGTGATTCTAAACTGACCAGACTGCTGAAAGATAGCTTGGGTGGGAACTGTAGAACAGTGATGATAGCAAACATTGCTCCAACGCACCTGTCTTACGAAGACACATATAATACTTTAAAATATGCTACACGCGCAAACAAAATACAGTTGAGGATGCGGAAGAATATTGTCACTTGTGATAGTCACGTTTCCCAGTACATCAAGAGAGTTGAAGAACTTACTTTGAGAGTTAGACAACTCGAAGCCGAATTGGCTGCAGCAAAGAACTCCCCCAAGACAGTTATTGTTGAAGACATGCAGTCCTCATTAAGTAGTGAGTTATATTGCGATTGATTAATTCTTTTACCTGTTTTTTTTTTAATTTTGGGTGCTTCATTTTAAAAGACCTTTTTAAATTCCTGTCGAAACCAATCATTAGTGCATTAAACAAAACAAAACAAAAACAGCTACTTGAGGGGTATAAAAGCAAAGGCAGCAATATCCCACTGAAGTGTTTCTGAGATTTTTTATTTTGTTTTTCAACAAACAGACCGTCAACAGGTAATTAATGTACTTTGTTAGAAAGCAATAACTTTGTGGTTTGACATATTAAAATAAATAAAAACACTTTGCTTTGTATTAAACCACGATTTATTGTTGTGCCAACCGGTTTTGCTTAAACTTAAGCTTCATCAGGGCAACTTAATAACAGTTATTAAGTTGCCCTGATGAAGCTTAAGTTTAAGCGAAACCGGTTGGCACAACAATAAATCGTGGTTTAATACAAAGTAAAATGTTTTTATTTATTTTTAGGTAATTAATTACTCTAATATGTCGATGGTCCTAGAGTGACATTAGAGTACAAAGTATGAATATTTTGTGAACATTGGAATTCAGTTAAATTCACAAGTATTTTGGTATTTCAGCCGGAAGTCAAAATAATACCTAAATGTGCTCAGGCGACATAATTTTTAAATTAAAAAACAGTGATGGGAGAAAAACGGTCTTACAAAACATATTATGGTAGAAATATAAATACCCTTTTTTCAAATTCTAGACTTAAAACAGATTCCGTAGCTTGTTGGTCTCGTGGTTAGGATTCTCGTCTCGTCATCCAAAGGTCGCGAGTTCAAAACCAGACCAGCAAGTTAGTCCTATTTTCATAGCACAAGCGTTTAGTTTAGTTTGAAAATTGATGTGACATATATTCCCTGTTTGCATCTCTATTTAAAAAAAAAACATAGAATTCGGACAAATATTACACGAGCACGAGCTGCGCTCGGGTTTTTCCGTATATTTTAGCGTCGGCACTCCGTATGGTTGTCTCTTTTCTCACCTTCCTGTCTTGCAACGAATACATAAATATATGCGCTAGTGCAATGTTTATCTGATATTAGATTTGTTGACGTCTCGTTCTCATCTTGAAACAGCATGATCCAATGACACCATACATCGACATTTGACATTTTGAAAATGGATGTCTAACCTTAATGATAAAATGAATTGCAATGAATATTCAGAAGAAAAAACATCGCAAATCAATAAATACAATTTAGGAATAATTGATTAGCAAGTTTTTCTTACATGATACACAGTACACTTTTTATATATAAATAATAAAAAATGTCTTAGTGATCAGATAAACACAAAAAAACCTGTCATTATTCAAGGTAATTTCTCTGGAATATATGAAACCTACATGTTATTGGAAACAAGTTTTTAAAAACAATTGCCACCTCAGTTTTCCTTTTAAGTATGGATATTCGCTATGTTTGCTACCAAAATGTGGACGTTGCTGCTTTTGATGTATACATAATTAGGTATAACTGTCTTTGCTACAATTTTCAGTCTAAAATCGACATCAATTCTCACTTTAGTAAAAAGCGACCATTTTATTATTTTACTTCAACCAATCAACCTGTTAAAAACAAAGGTGGCGATTTCAATCCTGGGTTGATATTGCCACTTTTGTTTTTAACAGTGATTTGGAAACACGATTTTGAAAAACCTATAAATTCTCAAATTCAGTACACTCTAAATTAGTAATCCTCGGTGACTGCATAATTTTTTTTTGCCTTTTTACCCCTTAAGGCTCATCTTTCAAACCAAATGTATATTAGTTTATTCAATAAAAAATCATACTGCTGCTATCTTATGTTAAACGTTCACTCTTTTGAAATATTGAATATTCAATAGATGTAAATCAAGTTTATCTTATTGCAGACAAATTAATTGGAGAATGGCAATCTAAACTAGATGCTGGTGTTACACCATATTGGGAGTTACTGAAAGAATATCTTCTTACTCAGAGCAAGCAGCGATTGCTGGTTGCCAGGGCGTTGAGAAAGAGACGTTCTGCTGCTATGCTGTCTGCTTTACGCTGCGATTACAAATTTGAAATTGAGCTCAGAGAGGTATGTCTATTGTAAATAATTACCAATTATCTTTCATTACATTGACAGTTTGTTTTTACTTTTGTGTACTCATAAATTTGTAATACTGTGTTTTCTAATTAAGTTTGTTAAGGTTTCAAAATAATTTTATTAAAAGATAAATATAAATTTGATACGATTATTTATATTTTATTTTTTCCACAGGCTTGTCAAAATCAAACATCAAAGCTTCAAACAGCAGCTGAATCTCTTATTCACCAAGCCAATGGAATGACTGAGAATATGTTAGAAACATGGAATCGGTTACAAAATTTAGAAAGTGCTTTTAAATTATTGGTTGATCAAGCGATAAAAGCAACCCCATCAATTGCTATCTTCGTTAATTACCTAGAGTGCCAAAGGAAAAAAATCATATTAACGTCCCAAGAAAAACATGTCAACAAGATCTCTGCTATGCAATACGAAGAAATCAGCCATTTCCATAATTTCATTAGTGACTCCTTAACAATGCTCAATAAGTATTATATTTTACTAGGGAGATATGATAAGATTACAAAATCAATGACAACAGAGTACAACAATCTCCTTCGTAAGGCTAAACACGCGCAGTCAATCACATGGGAAGATGAACAAGATAGTGTTCGATGTGACGACGTCCACCTTCAGTTCCTGTTGAATCTGGATCCCAGAAACATCCCACACTTCCCTAATATCCCAAAAAGTGAAATTGAAAGCCCTGAGATTGAATCAAAGTATTCATCAGGCTTCTTTAATGGAAATACAACATTTAAAGTTGGTGATCAGACTGAGGAAATTAATAGTACAGAGTCGGAAGATGACTTGAATTCTACTCGGACACTGGAATCAGATGTAAAACCTTTTCTTGTGTTTCCAGACGGAAGTGTTACTAATGTATTATCTAAGCCCATCAACCCGAGTGATCTTAATTCCACGTTTGTGCTGTCACAGAAGCATAAGAAAGGCGAGCCACCTGTCAGGAAACCCAATAAGCTTGCGGGTGTACAAAAACGAGTTCTGACGGAACGAACAAACTTTTTAATAGGTGATAACAAAAGTTAGTAATTAATACTTTAAACTTGACAAGAAATTACTTTAAAATATCACTTTACGTATTTTCTATGTATTTTATTTAAAATAGTTTGTAATTTTCACCATTTATTTAAACATACACGTATATAATGATTCCATACTGTGTGGTGCTCTTCCACTAGAAGGATATAATTCCATTTGAGGCATTGGATATTTAATATATGCCTGGACAAATGTGTGGCCACAGCTTAATATGTTATTTTTTTATTATTTATTGTGAATTTAAATCAAACATAATAATTTTGTTATCTATCTGTCACTTCCTGTAACATCCGTAATTTCATTTGAATTCATGGGACTCCCAAAACGTAAAAATATATCCTAGGAAAAAGTTCTATGTGCACTATTTAAAAAATCAAAATAACATTTTGATTTTGTATAAATTTTTCTTTATTTTTTTTTTAACTTTCATCTGTTGAAAATCTGATATTTTCAACAGATGAAAAATGATTTTTTATAAATTTAAATAATAAATTTTCTACACAATTTTAATTATGAACATTAAGCATCATTATTGAATAAAAGTACAGTAAAACCCCGATAATTCGAAATTCGCCATAATTTGAAAAGTCCCAGCATGTTAATTTCATAATAGACTAGCGGTCTGTATCCGACATTGCCCAGACAACAAATTTAGTTAAAAAATAAATTGTGGTGGAAGATGCCATTGTTTTGCAAAACCTCTTAATAATGTCTCCATTTAATCCAGGCAGGAGGTGGATGGGATGTCCGGGAAATTGGTGAGGAATGACTGTACATATTTTCATCAAAGTTGTTAGGTACAATTAGAAATGCTTGGTTCAGTTTTATATGATTATTTATGTATAATATTATATTTTCGGAAAACAATCTAATAATATATTACATAATAATCAAGATTTTATAAGATATAAAAAAAATTAGAATAAATTTAATCTAACATTCACTTACATGTTTCCTCAACATTTGTCAAGGGCCAAGGCACTTAAATTAATAAAGAATAATAATTGCAAATAAAGAGAAAACAATTATTGCAAAAAAAAGAAAGTTGTTGGATTTCTGTGTTAAGCCATGTATTCACTAGGGGACAAATTATCTCTCAACATCACGCGCAGCATATAGTCTACGTGTTGTTGCAACATCGCGCACTGTTCCGCGATGTCGCGCACAACATAGCGGGGCATTAAACCTCGTTAATTTTAACCCCGATAATTCAAAATTCGCCATAATTCAAAATTTTTAAAACCCACAAGTCCCAAAATTCTAATTTCATAGTAAATTAACCCCGATAATTGGATACCCCAGTAATTCGAAATAATTTTCAGCCCCTTGCGCCATAAATCAATACGTTTTAGTTCACATAATTCGAAACTTTTTTGAAAGTTGACGAAATTGAAAAAAATATTTCAATTTTTTTCGCAAGTGAGAACAACAGATACGTCAATTTTGGATACTTTAGCAATGGAAATGTGGCGGTCTTTGTAAACATAATAAATATTTCATTTTCGAAATGATTTCTTGAAATATGCAAAAGTGCAGACTTTTTTCACAAAATTAATGTTTTTTTTCGTGAGTCTTATAATTTTTGGCAAATTTCGCAATCGCATCGCGATTTTTGATTTTTCAAAATATGTTTTAGTCCCTTGCGGTATAAATCAATACATTTTAGTTCACAAAATTCGACATTTTTTTTAAATTTGACAAAATTGAAATAAATATTTCGATTTTTTCGCAAGTGAGAACAACAAATATGTTTATGAATATCGGATACTTTAGTAATATAAATATCGCGGTCTTCATATAAGCATAATAAATATTGCGTTTTCGAAATGATTTCTTAAAATATGCATAAAATCACTGACTTTTTTCACGAGTTTTAGGATTTTTGGCGAATTTCGCAATTGTACTGCGATTTTTTATTTTTTTTGTGCCTTGAATTTCGAAGTAACAAGGTTTTACTATACCATTAATTATTTTTTTTAAATTGACAAGATTAAAAAAATATTTTGATTTTTTCGGAAGTGGGAACAGCAAATGTGTCAATATTTGGTACTTAGTAATAAATATTGCATTTTCTGAATGATTACTTGAAACATGTAAAAATACAAAAATATAGTTTTTTCAAAATTATTTGCTTTTTTCATCAGTTTTATGATTTTTAGCGAATTTTGCAATGGCATCGCAATATATTTTTTTTGCCTTCGAATTAACGGGGTTCCGCTTAATTCAAAATGTTTGTTTAGGTCCCTTGAATTTCGAATTAACGAGATTTTACTGTATATATTAAAAAATGTACAATGCGCACATTTTTTTATTACACTTTGAGTATTTGAATGATTAAAAAAATCTTAGGAAATAGAATGCAAACAGTTACATATATTAATTTAACTTTGAAACTCTATATGTGGCCCAACCCCAATTTGTTTTCATTTATAAATTACTGAAAAGTAAATACAAAATAAATTTTCATATTCTAATTAAAATGATTCATGTTACTATTTTGTTATAACTATTACACTGCACTGATTTATTATGAAAAAAAATATATAGGTACTTATCATCAATAATATGCTTTCATTTTTAGCTATGAAGAACAAATCAACAGTAAAGACTGAAGCATACTCCAAGATCATTTCTAGAAGTGCTCTATCGAAAGAAAACAGGTCCGGTTTTGGTTCGTCTGCAAATCGCTTTCATCAAAATGAATTAAACAAAAATAACATTCAAGGTGAGTAAATTAATTTTTTTATTGAAAACAAATTAATCAATGTATGTAATCAGTCTACAGTTGGGTTGCCAAATTAATAGGTAGAGTACCAAAATTTTGTGGTTTTTATGTTTATATTGTCTCTATTTCTAAATAGCTTGGATTTGATCACTATTCCTTCATAAAAAGTCATATCTGTTAAAAAATTCAGCTATATCAAAAAGTGAGTAATTAATATTTATCTATCAGTTTTTTAAAGGTTTTTGTTCATATCTTATATCAAATAATAGTTGTGCAATATTTACCCCAGGATTGTGGAGTTTTTTCAATGTGGTTAGGTTTTATACGTCTCCAAGGAAATCCGCGCAAGTTAAGACACTATTTGTAAACACCAATCATTCCCAAAAGAAAATATAGCCATTACAGGTGTTTCAAGATCTGTGGTGAACAGGATAAAGAAAAATCAATCAAAACCTCCCCTTTAAGGTGATTCATGTTGGGAAATATGTCAGAAAACGAATCACCACACCTCGTACTGACCCCAAAATCGGAGACACCTGTCTCCAAAATTACAAAAAGAGTATGGCTCGTCTGACCTTGATAATCAACGAAGAAAGTATCGACGTCTCCTAAAGAACAGTCTAGAGGAGATTGGCTGAGGAGAGCTAAATAACCTCGCCTTACGTTAACTGAGCAAAAAATGGATGAAATAGGCAAAGGCACACCAACACATGACTTTAACAACACACGACTATTGAGGACTAGAATCGGATAATAAATATTTTGTAGTTTTCAAGCTTTTAAAAATTACAATCATTTGATAATGGTATTTTTTTGATGTGCTTCCCTGACGAATCCATATTCCAAATTTTGGCCAAAAAAATCACGGTTTGGCGACGCCCAGGAGAGAAATTCTATCCGGGCTACGTTGAGGAGACAATCAAATACCCTAGCAGTATCATGGTGTGATCAGTCATCTCTTTCAACATTGATGTACAAGATACCCTATACAGTAAAACCTCGTTATTGCAAAATCCAAGGGACCGAAAAATATCAATTTCGTTATAACGAATTCCCACAAATAACGAACTATTTTTCCTAATATGTATATTGTGCGCCATAGCAAAAAAAAGTACCGCGGCCTTAAAAGAGATCGCAAATGGTTTTGAATACGTTTCCATTGTCGGTTTATATGGATGTTACGTAATAAGACATTCAGCAAACAAAGGAAGTCAAGAGTATTTAAAACTAATGTCCCTGAGAAATCTGACACTTTTTTTCTAAAATTAATAGTCACAAAATTACATAGGTATGTATGCTGTAAAACGCGTGCAGTAAAACATCGATCTCTTAAAATTATATAATTTATTTTCCGTTGTTTAGTTTTGTATTTAATAACTCAGTTATTTGACTCAAAATAAGAATCTCGGATGATAATATTGGTGACAGAAAATGCCGCGAACGCCGCGCCGGTCGAAAATGCCGTACACAATGCAATCAATGTAAATATTCAAGTATAATATGAAAAGTGATAAAAGTTGATGATAATACAGAAAATGAAAAATTCCGATAATATTGCGCGTAATAAATCATCGTAGAGGCGTTTACAGAAAAGCGGCCGTACCTACACATGCGCGCGACTTTGTGCCCTGCGACGCGGCGGCTTGCGGGGTTATTCCCCACCGCGTGTTTACGCGAAAAACAATTGCGCAATATAATTTATTTTTTTTTGAACAAACGTTTTTTTCGTCATACATATTGGGATATTTCGATTTAAGTAGATACAATCTGTATGAAAAATGTAATGTAATATTTTTATGTGATTCTAGAAGACAATACACATGTGCCTCATTCTAACCTTTTTTAACAATGGGCCATAAAACTATTTTCCCAACTAGAGTTCATGGGGATTATGGCAAAATGCTTTATAGGGGCCCATTAAAATCCCAAGGAGAAATTTTAAAGAATTTTGAAACCCCAAAAATACAAAAATTGCAGGCCGTAAAACTATCCCTATCCCGCCTGCTTATCACTCGATGACATCTTGACAAAAAATTCGTTATATATTTACGTAAATGTATGGATGTGTCTTCGTATGGAGCAAAAATTATTTCGTTATACATATTAACGAAATTTCGATATATAAATACATTTTTGTATGAAAAATTTATTGTGGGGGATTAATTTTGAAAAAAAATTCAATATATGACGTTTTTCAGCATAACGGGGTTCGTTATAACGAGGTTCTACTGTACAAAGTATCTGGAATACAAAATGCAAGATACTTTAACTTGTTGAGGGCCTAAAAATTCCAAAGCAACATATAGGCAAGGGCCGTAAATTTTCGGAATTTTTTGTGATTTTTCTTTTTACGAAAAAACCATGAAAACATGCGTAAATTAAAAAAAAAACACACACATTCCTATTATTTTATCGTAAGTGTCGAAATGCAATGATTTTTTTATCAAAAAATTTAAAAAAATAATCTTTTTTTGAATTCCGATAATGTTGCCAACCCGACATTTTCCGAAAAATAATAATTAAACCATTTGCCGAAAAATAATATTTACTACATACACTACTATTATTATTTGATATCCTACCTAAAAATTTTCTTCTGTGTGGTATATTTTGTCGCACGGCACGGCACACAACGGAACATCACACTCAAAACACATATAACATGTTTCCTTCCGTTGCTTTCGTGCCGCGCACACAAAACACTACGCCACTGTTTCACTTTAAATTTTGAAGCATATGATCCACATTTAACACACACATTTCTCAAATAAACGCAACATAAATAATGTATTTTTGTTAATAAATCACTGTTTGTATCAAATTGCACCACAAACCAAGAAAAATCGCGAATATATGTATATATTATCCGCGCGTAGATCCGTATTCCAACCGTGATTGCTGGGCGCGAACTGAAGAAATAAAAAACCCTTCCTATCGACATGGCAACGGAATCACGTGATTTTTGCATGTACCATACACGTGTACGTCTTTCGCGCGCTGGGCACATGACGACAGAATAGATCGACACGGCGACAGACACGTGATTTTTGCATGTACCACGCATGTGTCTTTCGCGTACTAAGGACGTGACGACGACGGAATATTATTTCATTATTTAATTTTCGATCGTACAACATGAGTTTAGGGCGACATCTATAACTTTTCTATACGATTTTGACGACCGAAAAACTTCTACTTTGAGTGTTGATTTAAGCTATAATCGGCCATGTTTTTGAGTTGAAAATGGAACGACAGGTCACTACAGGATTTCTCTATTGGGAAAAAATTACGTTTTTCAAATTCGATACGCGGCCGTCGATAAATAATTTATTTTGTGCCTGTCGGATATATCCGACGCGGCCCCTGGGGACAGTCGCGCTCCGTCGGATATATGCGACGCGGCCCCAGGCTCATTAAAATCAAGTAATGGTATCTGAAATACTAGATATCTTATCTATATCTATCTTCCAAATACTTTTTAAAGATAAAATCCTTTTGTAAGAAAACGTATTTTATTGAATGTCAGCGGTTTCCAACCTTTATGCTACTATGCCTCCCCGAAATTTTTTTTTTCCGCGCCTCCCTTACCTTTTATTGTTTTAATAGATTAAATAATATAAACACGTTTTAAATAATAAAAACATAATAAATTGAGATTAAAATAAACATTCATGCACTGAATTTTCACTGTTACGTTAAGATATGAAGTTTTATTTATTAGTAGATATTACGGTATAAAAATTAATTTATTAAAAAAATTTTGCGCCTCCCCTGGCAATAGTCCGCGCTTCCCCTGGGAGGCGAGCCTCCCAGGTTGGAAACCGCCGATGTAAGTTTATTTTTTACGTGAATTATTTACAAATAAATCGCGTTGATCGCGGAAATGTGACAAGATAAAATATTATATTTTTAAGGTTTAAATTGAGACCTAAGTAAAACCAGTTCTTCAAACATTTTGTCGCTCATTTTTCTTTGATGAGGTCTCGTTATAGGTACATCATTGGAAAAAAGTATCTTAGCAATCTTAGTATTTACAAAATACTAAGATACCAAAAGAATGTATCTAAATACGAGATACAAGATGAATATTCAAGAAAGTATTTCAGATACAAGAGGAAAATACGTATTTTGCATCTTGTATCTGTATTTCAAATACTTGTA
This sequence comes from Agrypnia vestita, assembly GCA_016648135.1. NCBI lineage: Eukaryota > Metazoa > Arthropoda > Insecta > Trichoptera > Phryganeidae > Agrypnia > Agrypnia vestita. The sequence goes on along the minus strand of JADDOH010002045.1, from coordinate 3,870 downwards.
TCTTAGATAAGTCACATCTCTGACTTTCAAGGGGATGGGGTGCCTACACATCTTGCAAGTAACTATGAGACAGGATCAGTACAGACAAATACTGGAAAATCGGTTGCTACCTCAAGTCGAAGAATGTTTCCCTGGTGGCCAGGAGTACGTATTTATGCACAACCCGCACTCTGCCATAAAACCAAGACAGTCACTTCATTTTTGGTTAAAAAAAAAGTGCTTACCTTTGGTTAAAAAAGGTTTTACCTTAGCTGGGGAATTCTTCTAAAGTGAACCCCATTGAAAACTTACGGAAGCTCACAATGAGGGAGATTGCCAGGAAGGTGATCACAATTAAGCAGCAGCTTATTGAAACCCTCATTCATGTATGACATTACTCACTTTAGCTAAAGCTTGATGCAAAACTGTGCATTAAGAGATGCCGTGACGTGTACAAACATTAATTGCAGTGATATTACAAAATATTAAATATATTAATTATCAATGAAAATAAAAATACAGAATAAGAACAATTATTATGGTGTTTAAATTTTCCCAAAAAAAATTCTTGTTAACACTTTGTATGCCGGAATGCGGATCCGCGCTTCTACGCCCACGTGCATTTTAATAATATTACGGAATAAAGTTCAAAATCCTTTCACGTTTATTCTTACTGAACGAATGATGGTTCTCAACCAATCAAAACGGTGTTAAAATGTTAAAATTCATTAGAATGAATTAAAAGTAACCCATTTTTCCTATGATCGGTGCGAAAGGTATGCGATGTTTTTTTTTATTGTTTATTGAAGTAATTGCTGACAAGGGTGTGTCTAAGTTGTTGTTTATTTTGTATTTTTATTATTTTGCAATAGTTTGAAGTAAAGACTTTTTCAAAAATTACGTAAATCTTTGAATAAATTTACATAAAAGTTCTCAGTGTCCGTTGGTAGTGCGTGAGTCATGTTTTCGGTTATTGTTATCTTTTTATTTCACATTTATTGCGAATCATATATCGTATGAAAGACTTTGTTTTGTAGATTATGAATTACGGAAAGTTATATTTTCAATAAATCTTGGTTCACTCTAAATATCTGTTCAAATCGCCTTGCCTCATTGAGCGGATCCACGCTCGCAATGATGCTCATTTTCAAATATATTTTTGATTCAGTTTATTGATATTATATTACATTGTTTTTGTACCTTTGGCTGTAAAATCTATTGAAATATGAAATAAAACAAACAAAACCCCAATGTAAGTTCAGTATTTTATTTTATAATTATCTTCCTCGGGTAATGCTTACTTAGTATGATTAGTCGAAAAAAATTGTTATAATATAAAAATTTACAGTGGTAATGTGATAAAACAAGTACTAATAAAAACCTTAGTTACGTATCTTTAAGAAGAAAAAAAAATTTTTTGAAATTAGTGGCATCTAACCACTGATTTAATAAAAAAAACAATCAAGTAAAAATAGTGCTTTCGTATACCGTTTAGGCACAGCAGACAACGGAAACATTATTTGCCGCATGGCGGCACACCAGGTACCTAAAATCATGAATCCAAATTGAGAACCACAAAATTTTCATAGGTGTCCCTATTAATTTGGCAACCCACTGTATATATCTGTGGTGATATGACATGGAGTTAAATATGCCAATCGATATAATAAAATAAATATAGCTTTACATTGGCATTTAAGGTGGTACATTCACTGCAAATGCATATTTCGATGTTTTTTTACGAAAATGTGGGTTTTTATTATTCATTTATATCGGAATTTATATGATAGATTGCAATTTATTTAGGGCGATAACTTAGATAAAACCTTTGTTCTTATATAAAAGTAATAAACTGAACATTATTTACAATAAATAAGAAAAATATAGGTATTAATCCACAGGCCGCGGCAAAAAAAACGTTTTTAATGTTCCCGGGCGAAGAGTCGTTCGTTGAAAATTTGTATGTAAGCATAATATGTTTTTTTATACATATAAAGTTTATTTAATTATCTAGAATCCGTACATAGAAAATTAAGAAATATTCAATATTAAATGTTTCAAAAATGCTAGAAATTTTTAAGATTTTGATGATTTTCAAATGTTGTTAATTCATATAAAAAGAAGATTGTAAACGATATATTCTATCTATATTCGCACTTTGAGTCTTCATTCACTATTAAAAAGCTACGTTTTTTATTAAAAACACGTTAATTATTATTTTAAAATAAAAATTCTAAAGTGTAAAATGTGCCAAGAAATGGCGCAGTTTTGAATCAGATGCCGCGTGCCGTGCGGAAGAGGCGGACGCTTCTCTTGTAGCCCATACACTTTTTCATAAAAAAACCACTTTAAAACGTGTTTTTATGCCAAATTTGACATTAGTTCAAAATAATACCATGTTATATATTCGAATCTATTCGTCGCAGATAATAAGGTTTTTTTTAACTAGTTAAATATTATTTTGCTTTTCTACTGATAAACTCACATTGAACGTACGTCAGATTGTCTGTCATATGCGTGCTTTGGTGACCTTGTAGTCGGCGGCATATTCGCGAAGATGTCATTGTGATTTATAAAGTCAAGTGAGATATTAATTTACGACATAATTTTTAAAATATAGATAAATGGTTATTAATTTTATTTTTAATTCAATACATGTTGGAGTAGTTTTTTGTTTATTTTAGAAAAAAAAAATTGAATTCAATTAAATTCACAGGTGTTTTGACATTTCAGTCGGAAGTCAAAATAATATCTAAATCTGCTTATGCGAAATAAGTTTTAAATTAAAAAACAGTGATATAAGAAAAATTGTTGTTTACTATTTTTTTACAACACATAAATTATTGGAGAAATATAAATACGCTTTTTTAAATTCTAGACTTAAAACATTTAAAATTCTAATAATAGTACGCGAGCATGACTTGCGTTCCCATATATTTTAAACGTCGGTACTCCATATGGTTGTCTCGTTTCCTCGCAACCTTTCTGTCTTGCAAGGACACGTAAATAATACGCTCTTGCAAGGTTTATCTGATATGACGTTTTTTTCATGTCTTGATCTCGTATTGAAGTAGCATGATCTATCGACGCATATCGCCACTTTTGACAGCTTGAAAATTGTATGACTCGTCTTAACACCATTTCGCATTTTTTGACACTTGTCCCCCTTTTCCATATCACCACAGATATGTAATCTTCTTAAGAAAATAAATAAATAGAAATACAATTATGTTTGTAAATCTATTTGCAATAAGGCTATTAATTTGAAATTCGAAGGAACGGAATTCACCAAAAATTTCCAACTAAGCAATCACTTGACGACCAATGAAAAATTCTGAAAAATTTTCCATGCACTTATTCAATTAAATTTTTAAAATGAAATAGAAATTACTTCTTGATCAGTAATTTAAGACAAACTTTTTAGATGATGAATGTTGACAATTAAAACCGTCTGGTCATAAAATTTGTTAATACAGTAAAACCCCGTAAATTCAAAATTCATCATCTTCAAGTTTGTGTTTACTGGGGTATTATGCCGTGTTGTTACGACCTTTCGGGCCGACGTTTCGGATCCCATTGCAGGGTCCATCATCAGGGCTGATGTGTTGTCTTGAATGTTGGTGTTGTGGTTAAGTATCGGCTTGCAATACCGTGCCGAAGTCATGATGTGTTGTATATATGATTCATCTGTTGTCTGATCACTATCTCTGCGGAGTCTGCGACGAGAATGACTTTGAAGCGCCGGATACCAAGATGTTTTTAATTTGAGACCATCATCTCTATTAATGTTTATCGGATGCTTGTAGATTTCTAGTGCTTCCTTGATAAGATGTGCATGGTGAATCTTAGGCTTTCCAAGGATTTTCGGTTCGAATGCAAAATGATGGCCGG